>MU123743.1:205054-220745 GCA_014904935.1 Melanogaster broomeanus | reverse complement strand
AGTCCACGTTTGGTGAAGATATCGTCACCAGGGCAAATCGTAGTGCACTGAATATCATGTATTACGATATTGTAGCTCACGGACAAGTTCAAAGATTGACCTGAATCACTGCACAATCCCCACTGTAGTTCGCATGGGTGCCCTTTGGACGACAACGACATATGATATTTAAATCATGCCCCCAGAAACTACAGTGTGCTGATGCAATTAAGGTCTCATGAGTGAGTCCTATGTACATGTATTGTTTGTTACAGTTGGTGCTGTGTGTGGGTTCGAAGGTATGTATGTGAATGAATGCTGGAGTTCGCACCAGAAACTAAACATTATACAACAAGCAAGGGTAGGCTCTGCCTTCATACCCCCTCTGCGATGAGCCTCTCTGGGTTCTCGACCCACCCGCGCCACGTCTCCACGAACGCCGCGAGTTCAGCGCCTTCGACGACACGATGGTCAGCGCTCCAGCTCACATCGACCTTCAGTCTTCGCTCGCCCAGAATACTTGCTCCAGGAGGACAGAACTCGTCGCTGAAGCGCTGATGTCCCACACCCAGCTTGCCCTCCTGATCGCGACGATCGCGACGCCGCCGCCGGGGACTAGGACCGGGCTGGCGCCTTCGCCTTTGCAGATCGCACCGATGTTTGACACGCTGATGGTGCCACCGTGCCTAGGCATGTCTCTGGGCGTGAGCGCACACGGGACTTGACGGCCCAGATGCGCGAGGTGAGCGACGCAAGACGCAAGGCTGTGCATCGACAGCGACTGCGCGGAGGAGATTGTTGGGGTGTAGAGGCCGGTCGGGGTGGACAGAGCGAGCGTGACATCTGCGCTTGGTCGCATGGTCAGCGTCGGTTTAGCGTTGGTGTTTGCGCCCGAGGTGATGGACGCTCGGAGAAGCGGCCATTCCATCATTGAATTCGCGAGCGTCTTCAGAAGGAACGGAAGGTACGTCAGCTTTGCAAATTTACCGCTCTCTGGAGTCGACGGAGGAGCTGGGGCGGGGTAGAAGGCAGACGGATTGACCATTTGAGACCATGTAGAAGTGCATCACGATCGATCGAACGCACCTCATCAAGAACTCCGAGAACTTGGTGAATCCAACGACATGCTCGAACAACGAATGAGCGTGGTGGATTCCGGGTTGGCGTCGCTGTTGACACCACGTCTGGATCAACACGCCATTGTGCGACAAGACTCTCCGCCTCTATCCTATTCGAAGAACGACTCTGCTGTTCGCGATATTACCGCTCCTCGCTCACCCGACGTATATCTCGTTCCGCAACGAACTTTCTGGGCGTCTATTCAGGGCCGATAGGAGATCATTCTGTGAGACGTGTGTCGAGGAATGCGATACAATCGACGGTGCACATGCTCGCTGAATAAGCGGAGGTACAGATGGCTGATAAGCATGGCCGCGCTTATGGATGGGTGGATACGAGCTAGATTCCAGCAGACAACTGGGCTGATCGTCTTGCAGTTCAATAGTGATGGTGCTAGGAGTGGGACCGCGCTGCTGGAGCTCGTGAGGAACGGGTATATATGAGGTGCAAGAATCAGCTCTTGGGTAGAGTAGAATTGACAGTGGTTGCGATGGTAACTCTGACATACCAGGAGGAATAGTTGTGATGAAGTGCAGAGTGACTAACCCCACCAAAGTACGACGCCCAGCGCAACGACGAGTACTCCAAATGACGGGATTTTTGCTGCAAATCTGACATAGGCTTTGTGAAATGGAGCCTAAGTCATTTCTAGGTCGGTAGATGTCGTCCTCAATTTTTGCAGGTCTCAATGGTGTTGGGCGAGATGGTGGGAAAAAGCCGAGTTGGTGGTCTGGCTATTACTCGATTAGTTCTCGACTACTTTTCACAGCACTTTTCGCAGACCCTGGCCAGGACGTATCCCTGCGAGATTAGATAGCGAGATGGGGACGTATGTGTTGTGGTTGAGGGAGGAGGAGGGGGAAGGTCATATGGCGTCCATTTCCCCAGACAGACGGCAGCATGTGAGTAGGCAACAGCTACAGCGGTCGTCCATACTGTCTGGTCAACGCCCAGCTCTTCTGCTTTACCCAACATCTCGTCACCGACGATTCAATTGAGAGTGGGGGAGGGAGTGAATGAGCCATCAACATGCTGGAGGAGGAAGAGGTCATATGCCGTTTGCGGAACTGGTGCAGGTTTGTTCGGGTGGGTCGCACCATGGGAAGCACCAGTGTCACCAGTGGGAGGCGGGTTGGCAGCGCGGGCGTTCTCATCTTGGATGACTTCAGGAGAAGGAGCACGTTTGATTGGATCTCGAAAACGGGGTCGTGGACTTGGAGAGCTAGATGGTGACCAGTACGAGCTTTCAGATAAACCCTCGAGAGAACTGAGTGTCAAAAACGTGTCTGCACTGTAGTGAGACGAAACACTCCGTCCCCGCCGCTGATGATGGTCACGTCTACGGTCCCTACTGAGACTGGACTCGGATCTCACATAGGCCCCTGGGACAATCGATTGATGGTGTGACTGCGAGGAGAGGCTGGTGTTCGTCGGTGGTTCCGGGGCACCGAAGAAGTTGGACACAGATGTGACGATTGAGGCTAAACCATCATGGAGACTGTCAAAGAAGCTGGGACCCTCTCTGGAGGGGTCCTGTGCATCACGATTTTCTTGTGGTAGTCTTGATCTGATCCAGGCTTGACTGCTGCATCCACGACCTCAGAGTCGTAGAACTCAGTTTGCGAAGTGCCGAAACTTTCGCCAGAGTAGTTTTGGTGCCGTTGGTTTTAGTGCTGGTTTTGGTGCTGCTGATGGACGTTCGGGTCCTCGGTAGGTAGCATCTTTGGTGGTTGCAGGTAGATGGCAAATAAATTGTCTTCCTCTTGCGGAAGCATCGGAGGGTGGAGGAAGTCCATGGGTAACTCTTCAGCAGGGAGCATTGGGGTGGTGGATAAACTGTGGTGAGCTATCGGCAGCGAGCATGGGTGGGTGCCAGAATGTGTTTCCCGATCATCGGAAGATGCTCTAGGACGAAAAGAACAGGAAATCCATGGATGAGCGGTGGGAATGCAAGGTGGCAGATGAATGTCCCGCGTGTGAGTCAGCGTAGAAGGAGAATGTGTCGTCCTCTGCTCTTTGGTGGTAACTTCGGTGGCCAGCATCTCTACAGTCGAGAAAGGAACGGCGTCCGAGGGCATCTGGAAGTCTTGGCTAAGGTAGTCGGGGTGGTAGGGGCCAGGGAACGGATTGAAGATGTTGGAGTACGCGCTTTGAGCAATGTAGATGTTGTTCTGAGCGTCCTGCCCGAGGGCTCCCATAAACTCGAATGACGTGCTCTGAGTCGTCTACTCATTGCATTCGTACGTCGGCTCAGTGGTAGAATCTGGTACCAGAGTGGGAGAGGGACGACAACTGATGCCCGGGCTCGCAGAAGGTGTTTGGACGAATGCAGACCGGTACGCCTGGGGTCATGCTGCGAACGTTTGCGTATAACGTCCCACTTCGTCGAAATTGGCCTGGCTGAGCCATGTAATATATTAATATATAGCTCTGATTGAACACGAATCAGCCACAAACTACGCAATGAGAATGAAGGGTACTTACTACAAGCCGCATCTACATAATGTTAGTTATGACAAGGATGGGAATGATGAGTAATGTCTGAGGACCACGAGATGAGTTGCGTGATACGAGCGAATAAGCATATCGACCCACCCATGACGTCGATCATCTCCTGGGGAGGTGCGGCTCGAGTGCGAGTTTCACCGTGATTGGTTCTGAGGGCGAGGACGCTTATGCTGTGGGGAATGAGTCAGTAGCCAACATGCGTTGAGGGGATTACATACCAGCTTGCAGGAGTGACCATATGCATTACAGCTTAACTCGTCATTGAGACCACGGCGCCAAAGCGGGGTATGGGTCACGCCGCAGTTGGAACACTCGGCCAGGAGCAGTTGTTTCCAGTCCCGCGAAGAAGCGCAGAGTTGACGCTAGTGGCAGTGGCACTGGGGCCAGAGGAACGAGTGGTGGGAGCATTGTGAGTCTCGACTGTGAGGTTCGGACGACCATTCAGGGTATTGCCCCGAGTGCTGGTGCTCGGGCTGATCTTGGTCAAGGCAACGGTCTGAGGGAGAGCGTCGTTGACGGATTAATAGAGGAGGGGTAGCTAAATCGGCGTCATGGTTGTTGCGAGGAGTTTGCGAGTCCATATGTGGGAGGTTTCTTGCATGACGACATCCGAATCGACCAAAACCTTGTAGTCGCTCTGACACTGCTAAAGTGTGAGGTGGTTGTCCTCTGTAGCATCGATGTTGCTGAGCAGCTCGTCCAGAGGACTCTATAGTGGGGCGAATAGTGACGAAACCGTGGGAAGAGGTGTTTGTGACGACCTCGCGTAGTTCATGGTGGTGGAGAGGGAGGGCTGAGCGTATAACAGAGCGGACAGGCCGAAGTCGCTGGAGAAGAGGGATGGGAACCTGAGAAACGGCTGTTCGTTGGGCAAGCCAAGGCTCTAGCGTTTCCGGAATCCAGCGGACGTCACCGTCTCGATGTGGATGTTGCTGGTGCAACCATTAGCTTCGAAATGGTGACGTTCGCTGCGACGGGAAAGGTGTGGGCAAGGGAGAACGTGAATTGCATGTGTTTGATGGTGCCAGGCTTCGCATTCTTACTGGCCTCGCGGCTGCACCCCTTCTCTGTAGCACGCTGACGAATGAGATCGGTAGAGGCATTATGCCTGAACTCAGGAGCTCCTCGATGCTCCTAGAAGGACGAAAATATTGTCACTGTGAAACAGTGACAAAGTTCTCAGCGTGAAGGGTAGGGTAGAACACAGCATAGGAGAAGAGGGCGTGTGAGTGCTTTGCTCCAGGTAGACCACAGTGAAGAGAGAAAGGCTTAGTGTCCAGAGCCAGTTGGATGCTGTGGATGATGGCAATACCTCACCAATGACCCCAACATTGTATGTAGGGCTCACCTGGTAAGTACAAAAAAAATCATATGTTATTAACTATGTACCAATCTCACTCAATTTGGCAGCCACTAAGCCATGGGCCATTGATGAAAGGGTATATTTATTAATTATGTATATTATAGATACTATATAGCAATAAAAACTTGACAATTCTTGCAAGGAACCAGTCTGAACTAGTCTTTAGTTAGTCTTGTGCCAATGAAAAATGTGGAGGACCAAGACCGAACCAAGAGGGACCAGTCCTAATTTCAGCCAGTTTGTGGCCAAGTTTGGTCCTGGTCCAGTTTGGTCCTTAGTCTTTTTTTGATCCTAGGACTGGACTTTCAAACACTAGCCACAACTCTACTCCCCATTGAGTGAATGCTCAGCATCTATTCTGCTTTGGTCCTGTGATCTTGACGACAAGTTAAACTATAACCTATGTGGTCTTTACTGGAACCTGGTATGTGATCCTTACAATATATCATGGGAAAAGCTTAAGTAATCATTGGATGATCTCTCTCATGAGTTGGTCCTCTAGACATGATAGTTTAGCAATAGCAAAAACATGGTCAAGAATGAAGACTATACTCAAATGAGACTTGGATCAAGTCCAGGACTAGGAATGCATGAGTGTGGCCAGAGATGTGTGAATATGGCAGGACTTGAGAATAGAGGTCCAGACATGGTTATGGCAGCAATCCCTTCATTCAGAGCTACAACTTTCATCAAAACTATAAGAAATTTTATCATCATCAATTTTTTCAAACAAGCCTAATAATAAATTCTTCTGCTACTTCTATCTTATCTAAATTTGGTAATCTTGCTTATGTAAGAATACCAATATGACCAACTTGGCTGTAGCTACAACTTTCATCAAAGGTACAAGAACATCTAAGACTATGCAAGAGTGTCCATTCTGGCTGGAGGGCTGGTCCCAGTTTGAAAGGTGTGACTGTGCATGTCCAAATATGAAAGTTACATCACCTTCCTAATTGGATGCTAATACTGGTTTCTTCAATTAAATTATAAGGAATTGACCTAAGTCTTCTAGAGAGGCTGAGAAAGTAGGTGGATAGATAAAGATCATATCTCCTTTAGAGGATTACTATCATATGAGGCAAGGAGGCCTCTAAAGAAGGATGGAACCAGCTTAGGTAATTTGTTTTGGCAAAGCACTCTTCTCAAGAAAGCGAGCCTCCAATATTGAATTACCATAAAAGGCAACTGGAGGTGGAAAGCCAGCTGAGATTCCAGGGTAATACTTTGGTAGACATTTTTTGGGTTTGTTTGTTCTTGTTTGGTTATTTCCTGATTGGGAAGGTGGTGGTTCAAGGTCAAGGAGTAGTTATGCATAGCCACAACTTTCTAGGTGCTTATATACAGTTATTTGCTTATATAATCAATGTATGAGCATTTGTATCCTTATATTTTGCATTAAAAATCAAGTTTTGAGAGTCATGATGTCAACTGTGACTGATTACATAAGCTGACATCTTGTACGCTGCCACATTGATACCATGAAATAAATATATTTGTGTCAATAATTTCTTTACTCAGAGTTTCTCTACTGTTTGAGATATACAGGGTATGGCTAATTGACCAGATTGCGCAACATGTCGACGTATTATGCACTGTCATGATTCATTCTAGAATACCACATAAACAAGTCGATCAGATTGTTCTCTCTATCATCGGCTGGCTTTCCCATCAACCATCTTGTAAATGATCCTTCATCCTCCCACCTCTGATGGAAGTGTGATTGTGCAGACTGCTTGAGGCTGGGATGATGATAGATAGAAAAAGCTACCGGTGCTACGGTGTCTGCAAATCTACAGTCTGGTTTGCCCTCCTTGGTCTTGGAGAACATAGGATGAAGTGTGTCATTGAGTTGTGGAACGTGACACAGCCAGCAGATCTTGTTGTGCCACTTGACATAGCATAGCTTTTTCCTCCACTCCTTGTACTGGTCCCAATTGCTGTCTAGTCTGGAACCAAAACATGGGCAGCAGTAGAGGTTGTGGTTGGGCTCTTCTGACTCTTCGCCCAAGACTTGGCATATGCAGCACATGTCTTCCAGTCGATGTAGTGCAGTGAGCATGTCCTCCACCTTGGCATTCTTCTGCTGTTGACGCACTGAGGTCATCTGCTTTGCTCTCTTTGCTGCTTGAGCAAAGGGTTCCTGTGCTGTGACTGGCATGGAAGTGCTCGAGTCTCCTGGAGTGGGCATATGTGAAGGTGGTGGTCGATTCTGCATGTTCTTGGCTGCAGCTGCTTTGCCTTTTGGCATGTTTGCTATGCGAATGCCTTCAGCATTGTGATGCGGATCCCTGAGGCAGACACAACATAGCTGGTTACATCCCAGCCCTCTACAGCTCACCCCAGTTCCATCGATGTAGGAGCTGATGCCATACCGAAGGCAGCGCTTCAACCCATATGTGTAGACATGCTCATACATCGCCACTTTGTTTTCTGTCATCACTCCAGGCTCCTTCGTGCTTGGTCTTCCTGCCTCCTTGGGTGTTAGGAGATAACACTTGGCAGGGCATCCATCTCGTCCTGCCCTGCCTTGACCTTGAACAAACTCCAGCATGTCGAACGGCCTATCCAGATGGATCACCAGATGCACATGGGGATAGTCGTTTCCCGTGCTGAATGCCGAGGTGGCCACCATCACATTTTTAGTCCCTTCCATCCACTGTTGATAGGCAGTTTGACGTTCCTTGTCTGACATCTTGTCTCGGTCCCCTATATAGAATGCATGATTGGTGATGTCCACCAACTTTTGTCCCAATGCGATGGAAGTCACAAATATCAATGCTCTGTCCTCTTCGCTCCAATCCTCTTCTTCGTCATCTAGGATTTGAATCGTCCTGTCCAGGAACTCGTCTGAGCTGATCTTCTCCAACAGATAGATGTGCTCTGGCCGGTTGGTTGACTGTCTGATCACTGTGACATTGGACAGCAGGTTGTAGGAGGTCACAAGCTCGGGCATGAAGCTTGGAGGCAATGTTGCGCTCAACAGGACTAGCTGCATGGGCAGGGAGCGCACTTGATAGATGTCGTTCAATGTCTTGCGATAGTCTTTGGCAATGATAGGAATGTGGGCCTCATCGAAGACCAGACGCGCAATCGTTTTCTTCTGTGCCAGTCGAGCCAATGCACTTCGCCAAGAACCACTTTGAGCCTTGTCTGCTGACACCAGGATGAGATTGCTTTCCAATCGGAGTTGATCGTCTTCTTCCTGGCTGCTGCCATACACCTGATGAGGCACTCCCATCTGAGTCAGACGGTGCTGATAGTCCATGATCAGCGAGTTCAGAGGCAGGACCAGTACTGTGGCTGTTGCTTCTTCCATCATGCTTGGTACCATGGCCAGCATCGACTTGCCAGCCCCAGTCGCCAACACTGCGACCACGTCCGAGCTACGCCCTAGGACTGCCATCATCGCCTCTCTCTGCTCTGTGGACCGCCATGTGGTAGAGGCATTTCGTAGTATGCCTCTCATTGTGCTTAGCGCTTTGTGCTCCATGTCCTCTTGGGGAGCAGTAGCTTGCATAGCTCGTCGATGACTTGTGCGGGTACTGTCCAAAGTGGGAGATGTGGGTGCAATGGATGGTGCAGAGAGGTCAGCCATGGAGGACTTCCTGTGTGATGGTCCTACAAAAATACACTGTCAGTTAGCCATCTTAAAGCCAGCCTTGGCAGGATCCCTTGACATACCTTCGCCTCTATTGCCAGCAGATCTCTTGGCAGCATTCATTTCTGCTTCTTGTTGCAATGCCAGTCGCAGTCCAACATCTTCCTCGTCTAAACCAAAGGGTCCAAAGGCATCCTCATCCCTGTCCTGCTGTGTCTCTCGCTCGTCCTCTGATGGCTCTTCTTCTACCACTTTGCCTTTTCCCTTGTTCACTGTGGCCATCTCAGGAACCAGCTTGTCTTTCAAAGCATTGCTGATTGCATCCTGTACCAGAGTAGTCAAGATAGGCTTTAGCATATCCACAACCTGCTTGGAAATATCCTGAGCTGATATCGCTGGGGAGGCTGCATAAGACGTCGACGTGTTATGCATGGCTGGCTCTGTGGCTGGCATGGTTGTGAAATCAATCGACCATGCTTGCTGGTAGGGGAGTTGCGATCCACCCGGGAAGGTGTTGCACTGTCGTTGCCAAGACGTACTGGCCTCCAGATAGAATGGCAGCACGTCCTCTGCTGCTCCTGCCAATGCTTCCATGCTTAAGCCATATATTCGATTTTCTGTCGCTCATGAATGTCCTGCTTGAAGCGCTTCCACATCGTCTCCCATGTTGTCCTCTCTCACCTCCTCTGATGAACACTTGAACTTGCGCTTCCATGCAGTTTGGATGTGATGCCATGGATTGATCGTCAGAGCGTAGTTGAGACGAGGTAGACTGTACTTGGTCATGATGCTCGACAGGTCTTCTGATGTGAATAGCCGGTTGAAGTTGACAAACAGCTGGTCACGGTATAGTTGCTTGACGTCTGGTTTGTGTGGGAAGCACACCCGGGCTGCAATCTCTGCAAACGGCCTGGCCAATGCCAGGTCTTGGATGAAAATGTCACTTGTGATCACATCCAGTGCATGGGGAATGAGCTTGTCATGGCCAGTGAGTGCTGTGGTCTTGAGATACTGGCAAAGTATCGTGAGGTGCTTGCCCAGCATCACCAGATTACGAGTGGGGCGTGTCTTGGTGTTGCGGTATGTCATGGCTGTCAGCTCTGTGCCACGACCTGGTGCTCCGCTCAGCATTTCTGCTCGCAGGAGAAGCAGTCGCTGCAGTTCAGCATAATCTTGTAGCCATGCCCTCAAAGCTGCCTGGTTCCATTCCAGCTTGCCTTCTTTCACTGTTGCATATTGTCCAAAGTTGCCCTCACCTCTGGCCAAAGCTTGAATCAACAGGTCCCTCTGTTTGAAGGAGGGGTTCCTTTGATCAGAGAGGAACGAGTATCCCACATTCTTGTTGGTCAGGTCGTCTGTGATGTGCTGGTACTCCACTCACAAGGATAGACCATTGAGAATCTTTTGCTCCCATAGGTTGATGAGGGCAGCCTCCGTGTCTGTGAACATCTTGCACACGTTTTCGTGGCGTATCTCCTCTCCCTTGTACAACATGGCTTTCCAGTGTGTGGTGTCTGTCCACCAGATCTGGGGCAAGCTCATCGTGTCATAGGAGATGGCAGTGGCACGATGCTGCAGTGAGCGAAGACGGGCGAAGGAGGAGTAATGCTTCTCTGTGAACCAATCTTGAAGGGAGTCACATGCTGCACCCTCGTCCAAGGTTTCATCTGCACTGGTCCTGGCTCTCATTTCTCGTAGGAATGCCAGTCGCATGCAGTACTCGAATTTGGCAATGATGCCAGTGACATACTTGGGCTCTTTGAAAGATCCATCTCTCTCCAAGGTGAGCAGAGCAAGACACTCTTCGGTGGGATCTTTGATGTCTGTAGGAGATGTACGCTTCCAGGTAGTCATCCATGACTTCATGAGTATGACGTGGATTTGCTTGGAGAGGCTGCCATCCTCTGTCTCTTCTCCCAGTGCGACATCTTGCAATATGTCATGGAGTTTCTCTGCCTCCATGGCAAGATCATGATTGCTGTTGCCCATTCTGATTAGCAAGGCAAGCTTGGCAACCACTGGCACCACATAGTCGTTCATGGTCTTTGCTAGCATGTGTTTGTGCAGAGGAGTATTGGATATTCCACTATAAAGTGAAAGCATGCATAAGACGTTGACGAGTTATGCAAGCTTGCTACTTGCTTACCTTTTGAGTGGATCTGGCGAGTTGAGACGCTGAAGCACTAGTTCATCTGTGCTATCCAATAAATCCAGTGCCTCCTGGAAATAAGTCTGCACTGCCGACCGTAGTCCTGGTATGATGTCGTCATTGTCCTTGGGTACTGCCACCATCCTACGTAATGTCTCGATATCTCAGGTGGAGCTTGAGACATATTCATGCCATCTTGTTGTCCTGAGCCAAGGAGTTACCATACGTTCATCCAAGGTGGTCAGTGGAGCATCGAGCTCCTTCTGCCACTCCATCAATAGTGCTTTCACTAGAGACTCCTTGGATGATGGTTGCTCCATGATGTGGTCAGATGTCTTGACCTCCCATAGAATACGGTGTGTTCCTAGACCAAGTGGCTGCATGCATTGGGCTTTACATGTCCTCCAGATTCTAGGTTTGGGGATAGTTGGATGAGATTTGGAATGATGATGCTGCATCTTCTTGACTACCATGTAGATCTGATGGCAATGGTCGCATCCAAATGCATCACAAATCGCTAGTCCATATATGATGTTTCGAGGTCCACTGATGCTAATTGGCAAATCATCTGCCACATTGGTCTCTGTTACTGCCATTGTCAACCGAGTGTCATCCAGGAGTGGCATGGAATGTTTGTTGGTGAGATGTTTTCGTGTTTCCTTTTTGGCAAGAGCAATTTCACATGCCATACATATGAGAAAGTGAAACTCTTCATTGACACATAGGTTGAGTGTGTCCAAGTAGGGGTGGTGAATGAGGCCATTGGAAACTGTGATGTTTGCTTGTAGAGCAGCTTGTTGAAGATGCTGAGAGATAGATGAAATGTCTACGGATGATGAAGATGGTATGGTTGTTGCTTGTACTGGCTCCTGTTGTTGAAGAATAGACTAGAATAGCTTTAGATTAGTTATTAGTATACATCTTTGTTCTAAATTCATCTTACAGTCAATGATCGTGGCTGTTGTACTAGCAAAGGTGGAGACATTGGAGGAGGTGATAACATTGACACATCTGATGGCTGCTCGCATAAGAGATCGACGACTTATGCATCTATATTTTAAACTTACAATATTGACTCGTGGTGAGATCATCGTATCATTGTTATTACCAACAGAGGATGGAGGTGGTGATTGCATTGGTTCATCTAATCTTGGATCAGTTTGTAGATCAGCAACAACACCCGAAGTAGTGGCTGTTGACTGCTTTGACAATGATGAGCAGATTAAACTAGAATATAAGTTTAAATAAAACTTACCATATCCTCGCTACATAAGACGTCGACGCCTTGTGCATGAGTAACCAGAGTGGCTACTACAGTAGCATTTTTCTATTTGTTGATGATTGATTAGTGGCTGTGTTAGAAATGTTGGTAGCTAAACAAACTTACCTTTTGGTCTACACCAACCCAGGTAGACTTTGCTCTTTTCATGTGCACTTTAAAAGTATTTGTGTTACGATCCTATTATTTTCATCTTTTCCTAGTCACGTGACTACAATCTTATCTTATCTATATCACGTGACCTATGCATCTTATCTCATCACATGACTATGCCTAGACCTATGACATCATACCTCATGCTTTACCTCATGTTACTCTAGAACATTCCACTCCACTCTTCTATGCTTCTCTTCCATTCCATGCATAGCCTCGTTACTCCACTATGACATCATATGCTTACTTATCATAGTTTAGGGTAGGTTCCCTCTGTAGTATATATACTCGAATGCAACGTCCAGGGAACTCTAGTTTAGTTCTCTTGGATCTTCTCCTCAAAGATTCCCATTGGACTTGTAATATTCTCTCAACTTCTCATCACGCTTAAACTCCTCCTGCTTTGCAGATTAGGAGCTCCGCAACCTGCTTGAACCATTATTCCCTCAGTCTCTGTGTTACGTTCTTAGGCTCCGCTTTGCGATAGTCTTTGAGTGTTTCATTAGAACTAAACTACCAAACCACACCCGGACTTGAGGGTTAACGAGACTAGTTATAGGGCATTTGCCATACATATTCTTTAGTAGTCCCTGCAAGGTTTTCGCCCTTGGGAGTCCGCAGTCACCTTAAGGGCTGTCGGTTATAGACGTCGATCTTGAGCGATCGCCAAGTCCCCTGACCGGGAACGTCGAAATAGTACACATAGGGTCCTCGTGAGGCCACCAAGCTTTTAGTACCATTACGTTACTTTACGATAGGAACTAGTCGGAGATTGAGAACCGATAGTTCACAAGACTAGGGTGTGGGTGATAAGTGTCCCCCCTTGGCGAAGAAGACTTGCCCATCATTCCGTCCGTACGACAACTCCTTAGGCGGGAACCAGCAGAGCGAAGAATCGCCGCTGAGTTCAGAGAAGAACGAGAAGTCGCAGAACTTCTTCTTCTAGACAAGATCTTCAACAACGATCCAATCATCGATCTAGAACCAATCAAAAAAGAAGAAGAAGTTGAACCAAAAATAGAATTCGAAGACTTGGTTCACCCTCCCTATCTCCAAGCTCCCAAAGAAGAAGAAGAGATAGACCCGAACGACTTCTCTCCGGCTCCACGCTCTCCCACCCCTCCCATCATTCGAGCTCATTTAGCTCTACGTCGCATACATTTCCCCGAACAATTTGGACTCCGACGCTCAGAAAGAATTCGAGCGAAACCTTACGGAAAGAAATACCCTAAGTAAGGATGTCCACCCAAGCACAACTCAACGCTCTACAGGAGCAAGTAAACAACCTCATCGCCGAGCTTGCCACAGCTCGAGCCGAAACAAGAAATGCTCATCTCAGGGCAGACGCAGCAGCAGCGGCAGCAGCAGCAGCAGCAGCCACAACAAGAGGAACGGGCCCCTCTATCCCCAAACGCCCAAAGATAGCAGCAGACCCCGGCATCTACAATGGGGACAAAAAGTCTTTTAGAGAATGGATGACTAAGGCCACCACATGGCTAAAAGTCAATGAAGCATTAGTCTCGACGCATGGATCGAGCACTTCATTTGTCCAGATTAGAAGGACAATCGCAGGATGATACGGGCAGACAAAACTAGCCAATGCTTCACATCGGGCTCTGGCCCCGATACACTGCATGACCGACGAAATGGCAGCAACATTCTCCCCCAAAGTAGAGCGAGACTGGGCTCGCAACGCTATCCAGACTTTAAACAGGTCTCAAGGGTAGACGACTCGCCACAAGATGGGAAACTCTGCAGAGACAAGCAGAGATCTCAGAAGAACACGGAGTCTTCTTACTCGAAAAGAACACAGCCCCCGCCATCATCCAACAAATATTCCTTTTGGGCAAAAGGAGTCTAACCATCGAGGACACGCTCGATGAGATTAAAAGGTTGGACGAGCACAAGAAGCCTATGCATTTGCATACGGTAACCAGGGGCGCGCTGGCAAAACAACGCGCACAATGGCAATCAAGGGTCGGCAAGCCTCGAGACCGAATGCCATGAACGTGGACGCGCAAGGAAGGGATGCTTCAACTGTGGCGGTGATCACTTTGTCTGGGACTGCAAGTCCCCAAGAACCCCTGCTCAACCTGTAAATGGCTGGGTGGGAAACAAAGAACGACTGTTCACAGTCGAAGGCAAAGGGCGCCAAGTACGCGCATCCACTTCAGAGCCGGCTCAGGCTCCACAACAGTCCAGGCGGACTTTAAAAATATGGACTTCGACGAGGCCAAGGCCTACTTCTGGGATATGCACACTGCGCAAATGAAAGCGCAGGGAAAAGGATTCGCCCTTGAACGAACTGGGTGTTCAAGGCGGAGATGTAAAACTTTCTTCCTCTTTTCGCAATCGTTTCTCCATTTTGGGACAAGAAGATGAGTCATGGTCTTCCTGGTAGTTATTCTCAGGATAAGAGTGCGTCTGATGAGCACTCGGGTAGTTATTGTAATTGCTCTGTTTGTTTACGCAATAAGCCTTCACGGCCCGAAGGGGGTCTTCGTCTGCAAAGATGGAGCTCGGCAGGCGCGATCCTGTGCTTAATTCTCCTTTTAATAAATCACAAAAAAATGAAGAAGCTACGGTCTCGGATTCTATTTATGAAATCCCCAGAGAAAATACTGGTACGTGACGTGAAGCCAGAAAAGAGAAACCGCTGCTCGACCATCACAATCCAAACAAAGACAAACAGAATAAAAACAAAAGCTCTCTAGATCCGGAGCCAACGACAACTTTAGTGATCGATAGATGGCATTGGAAAACGGACTTCCCTTACGACGACCTAGATGTCCTATTCCTGTATTTAATGTAAGACGGAACCAAAACAAGAGCGTGACATAACCCCCTAAGAGTCATTAGGCATTCTCCAGGACACCACCGAACTAGTGCAGGCAGAAGTACTGACCTTGGCACAGTCGCTGTATAATTGGATTCACATGGCTCGTAAGCACAACCCTGACATTGATTGGTAAGTAAGTCACACCCTCTAGTGTCGACACATTTCTAATGAAAAGAGAAAAGAAAGATTAATGGACGCAATAAATAGGACATAGAGGGCATCGGCTTCTCAGAGAGATTGTTACGAGAAACAACGGAAAATTACCTGAGGAACTTGTTCCAAAGCGTATCACAGTATTTTATGGTGTTCTCCAAGAAGCATCAGAACGTATAAGTACACCATGGAACCCATAGACATGAAGAAGGATTGTTCAAAGGGACGAATACCTTATTACACGAGCACAGGATCAAAAGTTCATTGAACGAATTAGCTAAAAGGGTTATATGACCTTAAAGCCAGCAAACGTCACAGTCTTCTTCGTAACAAAGAAAGACGGCAAGAAGCCGAATGGTGCAAGACTACCGTGTATTTAAACGAAATAACGTGAAAAAAAAATTACTTTACCCCTAATTGCGCCAACTCCGTCGACAAACCAAAGGGGCAAAGCTATTTACGAAAATGGACCTTACGATGGGGATATAAAACGTTAGAATCAAGAAAGGCGACGAATGGAAAGCAGCCCTTCCGTTGGTCATCTTGGT